>CM071948.1:7882382-7894882 GCA_036784905.1 Acrossocheilus fasciatus
AAGATCATACAATCCTCATCGATAGTGACATTAAAACACATTTTAGACTTCTAAGAAATGTGCATTGTCCAATAAAGACATACCCCAAATAATATTTAATTATAATTTTATATAAGTAAGTGATATGTCTATTAATATGTTAATGAATTTGAAGTAGCCTATACTTAGTATTAAATAAATGTATTTTAAATAAATTATGGCATTAAAAAGGTTAATTTAAAAGCAGTAATGGAGTAAATTGCGGATGGAGGAGAATTCTGAATATGTGGGTGTCTCCACAGACAAAAGGCAAGGTTACGTGTGTGTGTGTGTGTGTGTGTGTGTGTGTGTGTGTGTGTGTGTGTGTGTGTGTGTGTGTGTGTGTGTGTGTGTGTGTGTGTGTGTGTGTGTGTGTGTGTGTGAAACTCTATTTGTGCAGCTCAGAGCACACCTGGCAAAATGTATTCCTAATAATGAAATGAATTTTGCCTCATAAGCTCCATATGCAGATGCACAATTATGTGGTGGTAGATTTTATGTCATAAATTGGCTCAGCTGGAAGCCTGGTACACACAATAAACCACTATCAACAACACCAGCACACACTAGATACACTGAGCGTGTGTGTGCATGTGTGGGTATTTGTGTGTTGCGTATATGCTTTTAGTATTATTATTATTTTATATTAAAAAAAATGTATTTTTGTTCTGTGTAAAATATCAATGCAATTCCAATTGAAAATACAACATATTTTCAAAAGGCTTTTTAAAAGAAATAATTAAAAATAAACAATTAAAAAGAATAATTAATTTAGCTCTTATTTAATCTGAGTCACACCTTATTTTATTTAATGTCTTTTTGGTCTTAACGTTTGGATTTGCATGCTCTCTCTCTCCCTCTCTCTCTCTCTCTCTCTCTCTCACACACACACACACACACACACACACACACACACACAGCCGCTCTCTATTGAACAATACTGCGTCCAGCTCGACTCTTTCTCTCTGTCGATGAAAACACTCCAATCCCGCGCAGATGAGATAGTTAATTAGCTTTCTTCTCGTTCACATCTGAATTTGAGGACTTTGAACAGATGAATAAAACAAAAAAGAAAATGCTGGCAAACAATTTTGCTGGCACACGTGCAAATCAAACAGTGAAATTTGTTCATTAAGATAACAAAATCTTCTATGTAAAAGGCATTGAGACACATTTATTAAATAATTTTGAGTGAATGTGACTCTTTTTGGTGTGATAACTTTGTTCAACACATCCATCTATTTTCACGCTTGTAATCTGCACATTTTGAGAGTATATCATATTTTAGATGAGATACTCAAAATATTTATGACAACAATTAAAATGGCACAAAGACACCATATGAGGCCATTAGTTCCACTGATAAAAAGAGGGCAGTAAATTTCTCACATTTCTTGGATTCAAGCTGGGATATTAATGTAGTGTTGCACTGATCATTTCCGCTGAAATTAATCTGAGAGAACTCAACAAAGGATATTAATAGTGAAACCACACTAAAGACTTACAAATAGTTGATCTAATCTGTATTAGTTAAGCAGCATGAAACAACAAAAATGTAAAAGGTAGCGTACTATATATTTCTGACATTTCTGAAAACACAGCTCTAAATCTCACAGTTCACTTATGCTTGAATGTATGTTGGTGTAATTTTTTTGTGTTCATTGTTTAAACCACAGCTAAACCATCGCAAAAATATGATAATTGTAGAATTTAATTTTGGCAAGAGAATTGGCAAAAATCTTGATTTGACTACATTTTAACATACAAAACTATTGCCAGAGAAAATAAGCATTTGCGTCCCTGGACCACAAAACCAGTCATAAGGGTCAATTTTTGGAAATTGAGATGCATACATCATCTGAAAGCTGAATAAATAAGCTTTAGATTGATGTATGGTTTGTTAGGATAATAGGACAATATTTGGCTGAGATACAATAATCTGAAAATCAGGAATCTGAGGGTGCAAAAAAAATTGAAATATTAAGAAAATCGCCTTTAAAGTTGTCCAAATGAAGTTCTTAGCAATGCATATTACTAATCAAAAATGAAGTTTTGATATATTTACAGAAAGAAATTTGAAAAATATCTTCATGGAACATGAATTTTGGCATAAAATCAAAATCGATAAATTCGACCCATATAATGTATTGTTGGCTATTGCTACAAATATATCCGTGCTACTTATGACTGGTTTTGTGGTCCAGGGTCACATTTGTGTAATTAAACATTTTGCTAAAAACATAGTCACTTGTAAACCTTGTGTCAAATTATCCATACAACAATTAGCCATAAAATTTTTTCAGTCATTATGTTGAGTTTTTAGCTTTACAAAATTCTTATGCCTTGACTATTCATGCATACACACTATCCTATTGAAAAAGTTCACTGCCCATTGAAGTCCTAATCCAGTCCAAATCAACACCCGTGGGTAACCGAGACCCCATGAACGCGATGGAATGACCGTAATGTCGAGGTACGTTTAGCCTCCATAATGATAACCCCCTGAATTCTGTGAGAATTAACAGTAGCTTTTCTTCAGCCTGCTGATGAATATTTGCAGGTGATGAAACGCCAGTCAAAGCACAAAGGGGACCGGGGATGTTCAAAGGAGGGTTTGTCGATGTGTATCTTTGTGTCGGCTCTAATAATCACATCTCACATGCTGTGCGTCTGTAATCCCGCTAATTAAAACCCGCTGACAGTTCACGCACGCTTCATTGTTGTTGACCACTGGAGCTTTGGACATTTTGACTGAATTAAACATGTCAATGCCGCAGTCATTCACAACAAGGCCAGGTCTGAACAAATCCACACATATCTGTATATTTACATGTATAATCAATAGTGCACTCCTCTGAATAGGCATACCGTGAATTTTGATTGCAACTCGAAGTGCCACTGCCAAAAGTGTTGCTATCCAGACACAATAGTCTACGCAGTGGCAATCTCTGGCTGGGGAACATGCACGCGGCAGACTATTCCCGCTGGCCAATCAGATGGAGCTACCGAGAGATGAAACCAGCGCTTTACCTCGAGCCCGCCCGAGGCGAGTCATTAGGGGGAAGGAATTTGATGCCCCGTACCAGCGCTCGGAGCTCTCAGATACAGAAAAGTTAAAGCTCATCACTTTTCTCCACCCAAAATCACCGTGTCCTTGAATGCAGAAGACCCGTGGAGGAACGGAAAAATGTGTGTGTGGATGGGGGAGGGCTACAGCCTTTAGGTGTCACTCTGCTTTCAAGAATGATTCAGTGAATACGCATTCAAACAAAATGATGTCTTGTGCAGGACCCCTGTGCTCATCTACAACCCAAATTTATCATGACGCATCTGAACCTGCAGTTCTTGAAAAGCTCCATTTGTGGGGACTGGTGTTTGCGTATAGATACCTCCCTGTCGCGATGGGGTAAATGTTTTTAAGTGTGCCAGCGTTCGTGGGTGCCCTGGCTGATGGATAAAATCCTTCGAGTGTTCAAAATGATAACAAATGCAGCCGAGAGAAGATCTATCCATACAAGAAAAACAAAAGGAAACAAAAGACGAAGAAAAAGCACCCAGTGACCTCAGCAGAGCGTTTCAAACACTGTGTCATGTGTATGTATGTTCTTAAAGACTTCCAGATGTGTTGTGTTCTGGACACATGCATATTTCTACTGCAGGAAATGAATGTGGTTTTGTTTGAATGGCTTCTTTTCAGAAAAGATATTTGTAGATGGCTAGATTTAAAGGAACATTTTTCCATGCATGACTTTACTGCTTTGGAATTAAGTCAGATAGCATCAGTACCCAAAGACGCGGCTTCACGTCATTATCCGGCCAGAGATGGGCTATATTTCTGTCGCAAACATCGGGAAGCCAGCAGGAGATGGTAATAACTCAATCTTACGAGAAAACTATTTTGTAAGAATTCATACTAAAACATACTATTTTCGTTAACAAATAGTAAACATGAAGGTCCACCTCTAAACCTAACCATTAGTGAAGCATAAGCAAATCATATTAAAACGTACAAATTCGAAGTGTAAAATAATGACCAATTGCCATGAGAGCAGGTTAAAATGGTAACTACAGTTAAAGCAGAAAAAATCACATTAAAAAAAAAATATTTAAAAAAAAAGAAAAAAAAAAGTGTGGTGTATATTTAAAGGTTTGGATCACTCTGAATGCCAAATTTAAATATTTTAGACTACAACCTCAACATCAAAGCTCAGATGTTAAATTGTTCCTTGGTTTGTTTTAAAGAGGAGAGCTCATGTATCATAGGACTGGAGCAGCGTTCATGGAAATGTACCTTCAACAATATATAAGAACAGCGCACATCTTCTGCAATAAAGTGTCAGGTTCTGTCTCAGGAGACGTGCTGTCATTAGATATTCCTGGTATGTTTCTAAGAAAAGCAAATGCAGATTGACTCAGTGGAACGCAATACTGCCGTTGTTTTTTTTTTGTCACAGTGATAATCAGATTTATATGATTAGGTGTGATAGTATAAACCACATATTATTATTATTATTATTATTTTTTTACTACAAAGCTTTGTGGAACAGCTTCGAAACATTGTCTTTTTCTTCTTGTTGTTGTTGTTGTTTTTGGCTCGTTCACAGAAAAGGAAAACAAGAACCGATGAATGTGCAGCATCTGTATCCGTGTGGCTGGGATTTCCATGCCTGAAGAAGATCATTAACATTGTGTCCCACCTCCCTCTCGGATTCTGCCAGGGCAATTTCCAAAAACAAAAGCATTTAGGTGAGTTCAAGGCAAAACTGTGTGTGTGTGTGTGTGTTTGTGTGTGTGCGCGCGTGCTTGAACGAAAGAGCCAGAAGAGCAGCCTGGGATAAAATAAAGGGTGGGGAGTGAGTGTGTGTGTGTGTGCGTGTGCGTGTGTGTGTTAAAATGAAGACAGGAGGGCCATGTTCCTGCTTTTCTCTGACCTAGTTTACAAGTTTGGAAGTGTGTGTGTGTGGATAGGGAGAGACAGAGAGGCAGAGAGAGGAGTGCTGGGTTTCAAATCCAGCGGTCAGACAGTAACGGTGCCAGATGACCTTGGGTCGGTCCCTGACCATCTGCCACCTCCATCCCTCAGAGTTCGGCTCTCTAGCACGGCTGTCACGCATGTCACATTCTGCTTACAGAGTTCTTTAACATGTGCTAAAGAACCGTTCGTACAGTACACAGTTACATTTAACAGAGACACACACTGTGTGAAACTGGTCAGTCATGGCATTCAGTGGTAAAATATTGACCTGTTGACCGAAGCAACAGATTTCTTATACACTATTTTCATTGCTAGTTTCAACTCAAATAAAATTATTTACTATCCACATATTTGGTTATTTTGTAATTAGATGCATAAGTCACTTTTTCCACTGTAAAATGGTTTTACACTGGAAAAAATAGTATTTTAGTTATTTGATTTAGTTTTTTTTTTTTCTTATAAGAGTTATTCCCCAGACAATGGCTGTTTCAGTTTAACTCTGTAACAGACTATTGCTTTAAAAATGAAAATAAATGAATAATGGAGGACAAATAAGCTTGTGAATACAATATTTCTGCAATGCTGTCAGACACTGAAAATATTTGCTTTGTGTCACCCACACCAGTGTGTGTCAGTATATTAAATACAAAACACCACCATCAAAAAAAAAAAAAAAAAACCCACTTTAAAATAAGGCGCCATTAGGTGATGCATTAACTAACATTACCTAACAATGAGCAATACATTTGGAAAGTATGTATTCATTTTTGTTAACATTAGTTAAAAAAAAATACAAATGTTCATTGTTAGTTCCTGTCAGGTCCATTAAATAATATTAACATACGCAAGGAAAAAAAAACAACAACAAAAAAAACTTAGCCTTATTTTAGAAATTAAATAAATATCTATAAAACATAAACAAAAGCTGAATAAAATAAACTTCAGAGAAACTGGAGGGTGTTTAAAGTATTTTAAATATGGACTGAGCTAAAATGCTAATTTGACCATAAAATATTCTCACCCAGAACAGTAGTTATGTGTTTGGGAATTTATAAAATATCTAAATATAGAGCGATTCTGCCACCTGCACATTTTCCTGTTTCCTTACTGAAGTCAAATAATTGATTTGTACATTGAAATTTATGCTCTTGGCACTTATTCTTACCTATGCAATTCACAAGAAAATGCATGCATTTACTACTTCAGCAGGTAAGTGCAGCTTTAAAACCTCAGCTGCCAATAATAGCACATGAACTAATGCAAGCATCACCATTTACTCTTGCTCAAACTTTGGGCTAGAACTTCTGTTTTAATAACTAACCCTAAGTATTAAACTCGAGTGCATAACATGTCCTACACAGTTTGTGTTACTGTATGTCTCAGATTTTGTGGCTTGTTAAAGAGAGTGCTATTACTTTTTAAAAACGGCAAAAAACTTACAGTTTCTCAGAACGAGAGACCCAAACCATAACTAGAGACAAGAATATCAAAAACACTTAAGGATGGACTGTTTTGATTTGGGCTTGTACTTTTCTCAGTAGAACCTCAGATATAACAAAAAGTCCAGCTGAACATCAGCTCTCACCAAAACACCTGACAGTCTCCACACTCCAGGTTTGCTGTGCTGATCATCGAGGAATTTTCCTTAATGTGTTAATTATCTGCAGCTCTTCAGGAGTGTCTGAGAACCAGCTGGACTCTGCATTCCAGACGAGAGATAAGGACTGAAGGATCAGGCTGCTTATTAGTGCTGTAATCCTTTAAATGAAGCCTCCTGACATTTCTCACTGCTGCTGCTTTAGATGAGCATCTTCAGTTCATAAATCTAAGCGCTCACTCCACACAAGCTCAATTCCGATTCTAAGGCCTGAGATTTAGCAGAAGCCTCTGAGCTAAAATGATCACCAAACACCAATGTGCCATTCAAGAAGGCAGGCTTTTGTGATGCCTGTTGTAGATGTGAAATTGGACTATACTGGATAAAACACATTGTAATACACTAATAATTACAATGTAATAACATTGTAATAATTAAGGCAATCATTTGTTTTTAGATTCTTGCTTTTTTCAACATTCAAATAAAAATAATGAAAGCGATGCCTCAAAATGATGCCTCGTGTGGTTTGTTAATTTAAAAAAAAGCAATATTATAAAAAAAACAGCAGTGCGCAATAAAAAATATAATTGTTATTGATTTTACAACAGCTTCAAAGTATCTGCATACTACAATTAGAATAATCTCTTTCTATTAATATTAAATAACTATTTCAGTTCTCAAAAATTCTGTATAATTCTGCATAATACTCACAGATTGTTAGTTTCTTATATATTCCTCTTCCTACAATCTCCCAACAGTCCCTCCCTGTTTTTCTTGCCATCTGAAAATGATATAAGAGGGTAGAGTATTGTTGACCTCAGTTCTGACTTTGGGAAATTGCTGTGACCTTGTAGTTCTTATGAGAGGAAACAACCTGGCACATACCAAACAGGATGATGGTTTGAGCTTGAATCTGAGGAAAGAGAGGGAGAGAGAAAAAAAATCTCCCCGCTTTCATTTGCACACGGAAAGAGCACCTCATGGATCAGGTTACACCCCTCTGTCAACTCATAACGCACAGATTCACAGACGTACACACACACACACACACACACACACACACACACACACACACACACACACACACACACACACACACACACACACACACACACACACACACACACACACACACACACACACACACACACACACACACACACACACACACACACACACGCACAGTAACGTCTGGAATGTATGTTTATATAGAGCTGCTGTTATAGAAGTCACATTGTAACATCAAATAGATGGAGAATTAGAATGAGAGAGTGCTCTAAAGAAAGGGGGAGATAGATACGTATAGGGTAGCTTGTGGGAGTTTGAAGGACATCAGAACAGAAAATTCGCTATTCTGCCTGAACAGCACACACTTCAGGGTCATGCACAAATAAGACAACTGAAATTCCATTAATAACATTCTTAACCGGGCCTCCTTAAAACCAGAGAGAATGCTAGATCATTTTAACAATGATCCGCGATGATCACTAAAACTAAACCATAAAAAAAATAAAAAAAATAAATAAATTCATTTCTTGAAATAAAATAAACGTTAACTGAAACTTAGTATCACAAACTTACTAATGTTTTACTGCACAGATTTAGAGGGATTTATGTTTTTAACGTGCTGATGCCCCTCATATTAGTGCACAAATATATGCATTCATGCAACGTTTTATGCAAAATTCACTTTAAAGAATATTGAAATTTCACAATTTCAATTATGGTGATAATATGAAAAATGTGGCATAATTTAGTGTAAGATTGATGCCATCTACTGGAAAACTAACACTTTTAAAATTGAAATAACATACAATTTCAGTATGGCACTCAATGGCTTTTTTTTTTAAATGTGGATTTTTGCTAAGACATAATAAAATAATTATTATTGCTTTTATTATTATTATTATTATAATATGTGTTTGATTGCAGTGATTTTATTTGAATTGTTTTTTTGTCACATTAACATAGAAACATACAACCAGATATAATTCTGCACACGACCTCAGCAGTGCATAAGGATTAATATAAATCTAAACTTTATCATTTGGAACTATGCATTAATAATGCAGATTTTTAAAGTAAAAAAGCCCTGCTTGGAACATACTGCAAGCTGCAATTTTGCTTTTAAAATGACTAAAAACACAGCAGAAAACAAACAACAAAAGCACTTGTTATAATCCCAACGAAAGCCTCAAAGTACTACTACAAATGTTAAAGTAAACCTCTTGAGTTTTGCCAGGGGAGCTAACACTGACTGAATTGTTCTGTTTTGTGGCAGGCGATGCATTTTCGTTAAGTGATGTCATGTGGCCTGCTGTGTCCGTCTCTGAGAGACGACTGGGAGTATTTCTCATTTCAACAGCCACTCACTCACAGTTGGGGAGTGACTACATCTCTTTCTCATTTGCAGGAAGTAAAGGGGGAGGTGGGCAGAAATACCTTTGCTGGCAGTGTAAAGTGCACCCAAGAGTTACACTTGGGCAGTATATGCACTTCTGTACCTTTGTTGTGATACGACCTTGTCACTTTGTACCAATATTACAGCAATTTAGGCTCTTAAAGAGTCAGACCTTTATTTCCTCCCAGCAAGATTCAGTATTTTGTTGGTCACTGCTAAAACAACAGTTGCTATAAATAGATTATAGAGCAAGTTTACTGGTTAATAAAAAGCAACTAAGCGGAGAGGAGTTCTGATAATTGTTGAAGACAGATCATATTCAATTCTGTAAAACTGTACTAGGCATTAGGGGGGAAAAGGATATTATTACTTACTTACTTACTTACTTAATTAATTAATTATATAGATTATATAGAAACTGCCACTTAATAAAGTAAACAAAAATGGTAATTACGACTTTTAATTATGAATTTTTTTCTCAGAATTGCATGATATGCAAAACTGCCAATTTGAAATTTTACTGGATTTTACATTACTGGAATTTTACAGTAAGCAAGTAAGTAAGTACACTGTAAAAAGTGAAAGTTGACTTAACTTAAAAAAATTTAGGAAACCCATTGCCTTAAAATTATTAAGTACATAATAATTTAAAAAAAAGAAGTTAAGTGAACTTGACAATTCAATTCACTTTTTTTTTTTTTTTTTTAATTATCATTTACTTACAAATTTTAAGGCAATGGGTTTCCTCAAATTTTTTTTAAGTTAAGTCAACTTATCACTTTTTACAGTGTAAGTTAAAAAAAAATGTTTTATGGTAAGCTACAAAGGTTACATATCAACTTATCTAACACTTAAATAAGTACAAATTTGCAATACAGTTAAACCTGACCAAGGCAATATTAATTTCTTTTGATATCCATTGCTGCAAAGTGCAACTGCTCATAAATTAGCTTTGCTGGATTTCAAGATATTCATGGCTAATTTTAATACAACACATTAAAACTGATAATAAAGCTCAGAAGTCTAGTCAAACTCTACTTTATTATATCACATTATATACATCAATTTGTGCTTTTAAACATCAGTGGATCTCAGTGCCCCTTAGTGCCGCTGTTATAGCTCAATTATGCTCTAATATAATCTTACACCTTGTTATGTTTAGTAATAAGGGACACAATAAACAAAGACTGTTAAAAGCCTTTATGGTGAATGACTACTGCATAATGTGAACAATCGACCACTCTAAATGGCAGCTTAATTAAATAAAGCACTTAAATAAGTGAAGCTTCATTTCCACCAGCAATTGTGTCAGCACACGAAGATTTGGAGTTCCTTGGAATTAAAAGATCATTCTAGAAATACAGAAAGAAATTGATGGTAAAAGCCTGCAAGAGTGCAAACAAATCTGATGACAAAAAAGAAACTTGATTAATAAAAAAGTAAATACGTAGCTAATGATCGTAATTACACCAGAGTAATATCAGCCCTAGGGCTGCAGGGAAACTTCCTCTGTTGGCTTTATTCACTTGCCATGTCTCGTCCTCTTTGCAGGCTAATTGTGAGTATTTGTATGTCGGCTTGCTAATGAAGGTCTAGATGTGCCTGTAGCCTCTACTGTTACACTAATTCAGATAAAAGCTTGACTTCAGCTGCCATACTGACATTCAAGGTGTAGGACGGCTCAGTTCTCATCTATCAAAATGGCCATTACGGGCTGAGGAACCTAATTAGCACGACAAGATCTAAAATACAGGACTCCTCCTATTCACAGCATGCATCCCTTAATCAGATAGATTGTGGCTAATTGCTAAGACATTGAGTTGATTTTCACTGGTGGAGTGTGGGTGCTTTCAGGGCCCAAGATGTGCTTTTATGAGCGCTCTGACACACCTAACCTGCCTGGAAATTCAAAAGCAACACGGCCAGACTCTGTTGTGTTGGGCAGTTTGAGATATGCGTCAAACAAACTGAGGGAATACTAATCAGAATTATATAGACATAAATTTCTGTGCACAGTATTTAAAAGTCAATTCAGTTAAATCATTTAAATGTTGACCATGCAAAGTCCCTGTGAAATTTATATTAGAAATCACAACCCACTATCTGTGACCCAAGAAATCTTTTCTACCCAAATCCATATCTAACATAAAACACCATTTCTCTCAAATCAAAGCAGACAGTATTGTTAAAATGTTTGGAGTCCATACGTTTTTTAAAAAATATATATTTTTAAAGAAGTCTTATGTTCATTGAGGCTGCATTTATTTGATACAAAAAAAATATAGTAAAAGAGCCCTCTAGTGAGTGAAGCATTAAACTCCAAGTTACTTGTTGAGGAATATTGTTTTGGAAAAAGGCTTCACAATTCTGCGTAGATGAATCTGATGGCTTGAAACGCACTGCTGTGCCCATGATTACAGGTGATCACCTTATCAGCGCGAATGTCAATAATAATAACATCAAAACGAAGGACGGATATCTGAAAAATATTTCTTACTAGCAGGTAAGTAGCTGTTGTTTGGACTTCTTGAAATCAACCTTTGTAAAATAATGTTTTAAAATAAAAATTGTCAACGAGTGGTATATCAGGCTATAATGGTGGAAACTAAAGAATTAACTGGTTCACAGATCGGAACTGTTACCAACATAAACATTGTTTTGTGAAACTAGTCAATGCACATCTAATGCGATGCTATGTAGAGTATATTGATTCCTGTTTTATTACATGTACTGGGGTTGCCAGATCTGCGGTACAATACCAGCCCAATTTTTTTTCTGCAGACCCTCCATTGGGGATCAAAATATCGCAAACAAATCTGTAAAAATGGACTTGCCAACACTCAATTTCCGTTTTTTTTTTGCTTGCAACTCTTTGGTTCGTTGTTGTGCATATACTGTAAGCAGTAACCCAACCTTCTTTCCATTATTCACGAATATGAGCTAAACACTCATAAACTGGCCCAATGAAAAAAGTAAGCAGATTCAACTTCACAAATAAAAATAATTATTATAGGCTTATAATTTATGATTTAGGGTAAGACCTGGAAAGAGATGGACTGGAAGATAAAAATGTTAGATATTGTAGCTTTAAAATAACTGTTCTATACCTTTTTTTTTATTTCCAAAAATGGCAAAGCTCATTCTTCAGCTGCCAGTACTCCAGTTTTCAGTGTTAAATGGTCCTTGAGAATTCCTTCTAATATTCTTATTTGGTGCTTAAGAAACATTCTTAGAAACATTTTCTTAGTGTTATTAGTTGAAAACAATTGTGCTGATTAATGAAGTGTGGAAGTGTTTTTTTCACGATTAATTTTTCCAGGTTACTTTGATGAACAGAAAGTTCAGCGCTTGTTTGAAATAGAAATTCTTATTTTTTTATCTGGCTGGTTATAGCATCCATTATGAAAATTTCCCACTCTTAGATATTTATGATACCAAACTCACCAAAGTTTTTAAAAGGCAAAACGATTTTTGAAATCAACTTCCATGCCATTCTAATTCTGTTTGAT